>VNJQ01004945.1:0-14280 GCA_008042515.1 Drosophila truncata | reverse complement strand
TCCAAAAGGTTTGTTGTAATATTAATTTAAATGGGGAGTTTCTTCATTTAGAGACCTAAAAACGCAGTTAGAAACACTCAACTTGAAGAATTGTAAGATTATGATAATTATGAGTTGTTAAAACATGTCAAAAATCGTTTAAGTACTCATATATAATATTGAAACTAATTTATCTTGATGAACTCATAAGAAAACAATTTATATTATAAGTTTTCTATCAATTCTTTTAGATTTTCCAAAAGGTTTGTTGTAATATTAATTTAAATGGGGAGTTTCTTCATTTAGAGACCTAAAAACGCAGTTAGAAACACTCAACTTGAAGAATTGTAAGATTATGATAATTATGAGTTGTTAAAACATGTCAAAAATCGTTTAAGTACTCATATATAATATTGAAACTAATTTATCTTGATGAACTCATAAGAAAACAATTTATATTATAAGTTTTCTATCAATTCTTTTAGATTTTCCAAAAGGTTTGTTGTAATATTAATTTAAATGGGGAGTTTCTTCATTTAGAGACCTAAAAACGCAGTTAGAAACACTCAACTTGAAGAATTGTAAGATTATGATAATTATGAGTTGTTAAAACATGTCAAAAATCGTTTAAGTACTCATATATAATATTGAAACTAATTTATCTTGATGAACTCATAAGAAAACAATTTATATTATAAGTTTTCTATCAATTCTTTTAGATTTTCCAAAAGGTTTGTTGTAATATTAATTTAAATGGGGAGTTTCTTCATTTAGAGACCTAAAAACGCAGTTAAAAACACTCAACTTGAAGAAATTATAAGATTATGATAATTAGAGTTGTTAAAACATGTCAAAAATGGTTGAAGTACTCATAAATAATATTTAAACTAATTGATCTTGATAAACTCATAAGAAAACAATTTATATTATAAGTTTTCTATCAATTCTTTTAGATTTTCCAAAAGGTTTGTTGTAATATTAATTTAAATGGGGAGTTTCTTCATTTAGAGACCTAAAAACGCAGTTAAAAACACTCAACTTGAAGAAATTATAAGATTATGATAATTAGAGTTGTTGAAACATGTCAAAAATGGTTTAAGTACTCATAAATAATATTTAAACTAATTGATCTTGATAAACTCATAAGAAAACAATTTGTATTATAAGTTTTCTATCAATTCTTTTAGTTTTTACAAAAGTTTTGAAATAATATAAATATAAATGGGGTTTTTTTTTATTTAGAAACCTAAAAATGCAGTTCGTTGTTTAAATCCTTTGATTTCTAAATCATTTTCGCATGAAGACTCGTGTTTACCTAGAAAGAATTCTGAGTTTCCTGAATTCCCAACTACAAATACCATAAAGCATTATAGCACAATGTTAAATAAATGTAAATGAAGTGTATATGTTAATATGGGATTTACCTAAATACTGGCTAAATGATCATCTCCGCAGCTTTGAGGATCGTTTTGTTCACTTTTCAAATGTTGTTGTTGTTGCACTCTCATCATCATCATCAGCCGTCTCGCTTCGATCCCCAGGAGAGACAAAGAGAGGAGAACGCTGATCACTGTGCGAGCGAAAAAAAAGGTGCGAGCGGGAGCAGATGGAGGATTGTGGATGTGGAGAAGGAGGAGGAGGGCGGGTAAATAATGCCGGTAATAACATCATAGGTCAGCCGGTTGGTTTTGTTATTGTTTTTGTTTTATTTCATTATACATATGTATGTACATATATACCCCGCTGGTCACATGTCTTGCACTAGCTGTCTCTTTCTCCCAAAACGTAATTTTTTTGTCTTCTCTTTTTTTTTATTCGTTCTTTGTTGTTGTAATTGTTGTTGTTGTTGCTTCTGTTGTTATTGCTTTTGCTATAAACAATATTTTGCTCTTCAGTTTTATTGTTTTTGTTTTTGTTTTTTCCTCTTTATTGCCGCTGTGTGTGTGCGTCGCCGTTATTGTTGTTGTTGTGTTGCTTTGTCTGTCTTTCATTTATTTATTTTTATTTTCCCTCCTCCTCCTCTCTCTCTGCCTCTTGCCCCACCGCCATCCGAGTCGCTCTGTCGTGCAGCATTCGGTGCCTGGCACCGGCGATCACCGTTTCAAACACAACACACAAGCACCAGCATCAACAACAACAACAACAACAATGGCAACACCAATAACAACAATTACAACAACGGCAACAGACAATCGTTGGCTCAGTGCAGTTGCACTGTTGTGTGAGAAGGAGAGAGTGGGAGTGCAAGTGGGAGAAGGGAATATTGAAGGTGGACCCAAAAGAGGAGAGAGAGAGAGAGGAAAATCAGCTTGTATTGCCTCTATAAGGGAAATCCTTAAGTTTTCCTTGGGAATAAGCCTTTTCTTGGTATATTTAAAATCAAACAGTTGAAAGAAAATGTTATTTTTATTATATTATTAATTAGAATTCGAGTTTTTCTTGTTGGAGTAGAAAGCAAAATAGAAAATAGGACCACATGGCGTATGAGTAATTTTTATATATACCAACTTCTTTTTTAAGCAATTTAAAATGAATAACTAAGCTTATGGCTTTGGATTAATATTAACTTGTACAATAGGTCCACTCTAATGCCTGTGTAATTTAAAATTCTACACGGAACCTTTACGATACAAACTACGATCTGAAGTGTAGATAATCCGCTGAATAAAACCCGTCATTTTCATGATATTTTGTTGCAAAAACAAATATGATATAAAATGTATATTTTTTATAGGATTTCAGATTTATTACAAGTTTTTTTTTAAACAATAATACCTGTGATTAGAGACACGAGAATGCATTTAGATAAATCTCTGAGCCCTTAAAGGGTGTACATGACATTTATATGACATTTTTCCCCAGAAAATAACTTTAAATAATTTATTAAAACGAATAAAGTATTTTTTTATCCTAGAAAAAGTATCAGTAAATTTCTTATACAATTGAAAGTATTAATTTTGAAGTATTTTCCCCCATTTTTTTGCAAAAACTTGCACTTTTAAGCTGCCTGCCAAAAGATTTTTGTCTTACAAATTCGCCACTTATTTCCAGCTTGTCTTGTGAGAAGTTTTCCCCCATTCTCACTGCCCCCCCCTCCTGGGATTCGATTTATTTTCCCAGCATTTTCAACGATTCATTTGAGGCTTTAATTGCACAGCATTCAAAATCCCAACCAATTAAGCCCTAGTCAAAGTAAATAAAACGAAAATTCCAGGAAGCCGGCTATAAAATGGAAACTCGTTTTAAATTCTGTTTTCAATTTGGCCGCAGATTAAGTTGCCTATTTATTAGTTTATTTGCTGTTGTTTTCGCCGGGAGTGGGAATTTTTCCGAAATGTTGCACAAAGTTCACTTAATTTGTGTGGCTCATAAATTCTTTACGAAATATTTTTGGTTTGCTTTGGCTTTGAATTGTGTTTTTTTTTCTTAGTTTTTCTTTGTTTTTCCCTATTTTTTTTGGCATTTACGATTGAAGCTGGCCACCGTATGCCGCGCATCTAAATGGAAAATTTTCGTTTATTATTTTTTATCCCCTATTTTTTTGTAGTTTTATTTTTATTTAGGGGGAACACCTGCAGAGAGAGTGTGTTTGAATTTTGTAGTTTGTGGCATTTAATTTAAATAAATATTGTATCCGAATCGATAGCGTTTCAATTATAGAAACCAAGCCGGATCGGCGGGGGAAAAGAAGCAAAACCATTTACTGTTGGGTATTAGCATTTTGGTAACAGACATAAACCGCTTAGCCATCAAATTTTAAATGAAAAGGAACCGCTTTGTTACCTTCTACCTTTTGCTTTTGTTATTATTTTTAGCAAAATATTATATATATTGTATATTTTCAATCACTTTTACGCAAAGACTCAAAGTCACACATAACACATATTTCGTTGGAACTCACATCACATCAATTTGCAATTCCATTTTCCTAAGCTCAATGACAGGCTCGGGGAAAACCCTGTAATAATAAATAAATACTCGAGATCGCATTACGATTTCCATCTCCCCTGCTCCGACCACAAAGGCAAACAAAGCGTGTTTAATAAATAAATAAATAAGTTGACTAATCAAATAGGGAGGAAAGGAGCTGCCTAATTTTAGGTTGGTGGGACTTTAGGGATAAAGGCTTAAATGTTTTGGCCTTTAATTAATTAGTTTTGAGTGGAATTCATATAAATATAAAAAACAGAAAATTTTGCTGGAAATTTCTTTAAGCATTTTTCAAAAATTGAATTTTAACTGCCTTGGCATGATGGCTTTCACTTAACTTTAATGGCTTTTCTTAATTGGTCTAATTATAATTATATGCATTATGCATTCACATTCACCCCTTTTAATTATGCCACTTTTTTTGTTTTATTTTTAAGCGTAGACTTTAAGCACAAAATGCGCCGTAGAACAATTTTAATTGAAATTTAAACAAATTTTCGACAGTTTTTGGAGAAACTTTCTCCTGGAGGCCCAGAGGGTGGGATTGTGGATGGTATAGTTTTTGGCGGATATAGACACTATCTATCTCTCTCTTTTTATGGATATATATACAATATGGCAACATGCAACATACCTTTACACACAGCCATACATACAAGGCATATTTTATGCATTCTAACTGTGCCTTCTAATGCCTGTCCTCGATGCTCCTCCACGTGTGTGTGTCTGAGTGTGTGTGTTGCAGGGAGTGCGTGTGTGTGTGTAGGTGTGCCGGCTGGCAAAGTTAATTGTTTTTGAATAATTAATTACACACTGTGCGGCAACAACAATGCAAATTTATGTAACCGGCAACAACTATGATGATGATGATGATGATGATGATGATGATGGTGATGATGATAACGAAGGGAGTGGCAAAGTCCGGGTTAAAAACTATGAACAAGAATAGGAGGAAGAGGTGGAACCGGGGACAACAACAGGCTAACGACTGTAAGCCGCCATCAATGTCAATAATGAGGTTTTGATTGCACTTCCGACAGACACATTTCAACGCTAAAATATTAAGGGTATTTTCCCAAAATATATTTCCAAAAACACAATTTAAAATTAATACATACTTTTTAGTATAAAATATATATTAACGCTATTTTTAACTAATTTAATATTTCGAGTTTAAGCGCGTTTTAATAACCTTTTTCAGATTTAATTGGTAGCAGCAACTCGATTAAGCCCCAGAGCACTACCGGGCCCTTAGTCATTCGGTATTCGCCCCACCGTATACCCAAACATTATTAAGTTTTAAAATATTCCCTTTCATGTTGCCTATATACATATATTTTTATTTTATTTTTTTCGCTGAGCGCTGAGCAAATAGTTTGGCAAAAGCCTTTCGGCCTGGCCAGCTGAGGGGGGGTTTAAATCGATTTTTCGCTCCTTTCGCCTTTGTTTATTATTATTTTTTAATCAACTATTAAATTGGGTCCTGAAATCGAATTTAATTTGCCGAAAAATACGAAATGCCTGCCTTTTTGAGTGTTTTTTGTGTTGTTTTGTGTTTGGCGACACCTATTTTTTGTTGTTGCCATTTTTTTTTAGCTTTATAATGAAGTTTTCGCTGTGCAGTTTCCCCTTTTTATTAATTGGGTTGAAATGGAAAATTGATTAGCAACAGCCGGCACTCTCAGGACACCTGTGGATCTCTTTTCATCAGGAACACAAAGGGAACCATTTTGTGTTTTGCTTTATAGTTTATTATTTTATTCAATATAAATCAATATATATATGGCCTGCGTATTCTTTATATTCTATAGACAATCATTGGCCAGATCCACTCTGGAAATATATATATAACTTATTTAAAGTAGCGTTTCGTTTGTATAAATGTTTTTCAGAACTACAAAGCTTATGGTTTATTAAAATATGAAGACTGAACTTTTTTTTTTAATTTGTAGTCTTTATTTTCTTAACTTTTATTCTTTTACGTCTGTCTCTGGTCTCGTTCTCCATAAAAGTCGATCATGCACCATCGATTACATTATCGAGTCTTCTGCTTATCGATAATTACATTAGATAGTTTTTTAGAGTTACCTTATCTTTAGTTTAATATATTATATAATATTTACACTATTTACAAATTAAAGATTTTCACTTACAGCCAAGAAAAGGGAACTTTTTGGTAAACTTTTGAGGAAACATCTTTATATGAAATCCCACTCTTAACTTCGGATTTCCTTGATATAATTTCTCACTTTGCTTTACTTTTTTACATTAAAATCATCCATAAAAATCTTTATTTTATTACTTTACTATTTGCTTCACAAATAATTTATAAAGTCCCCTTATAAATGTGAATGTTGTACTTTGTGAAACGCACTGTATGGCAAACAGCAGCAAAATTAATTGAATGGCACAATTTTCTGGCTGAAAAGCGCAAAAAACACTACCGCCGTAGGCATCAACACCCGTGTTCTTTTTGCTCGAGAGGAAAAACCATTTGGGTCGTGATTTTTTATGATTACTTTTTTGCAACTCCCCCCGAGTTTTCCTTTTTTTTTGTTTTGTTTTTGTACGGGGTTGCATAAACGAATTTGCATCGTCGATGCGATGAAATAAATGCGAGAATTTATACATTTAACGTTATTTTTGCATCTCCATCGAGGGGGGAGGAAAAGCCTTTGGATCGACCACGCCCCACAACGCCCCCCGTAATGCTCTTAGCGGTGCTGCCTGCCGCCAATAAAAGAGTAAGAATAAAATAAAAAAAATGCAAGCCGAATAGCTGAACACAATTTAAATTTGCATACGAGTCCGAAAACCCTTAACAGAGATGCATGTGCCCGAAATCGGAGATCCGATTAGGGGAAAAACTTGTCTAATTCGGGAAAATAAAAAATATATCGAGGTTTTTAATGTTCTTAAATATTTAGGCATTTAAATTAATCTAGATGTTTCTATATATTAGAAGAATAAAGAGTTTAAAGTATTATGGATATTGATGTTAATTTAACGCAGGTGTGGCTTTACAAATACATATTTTAACATTAATTACTCGATATTAAGTGTAAGACGACACACTATTATAATAGAGAAAAATGTAAAAATAAATTAAAAATCATGTTGGAATATATTTTTCGATAGTATCAATATTTAAATATTAAATACTATTTTTTTATTAATAAAACTTTAATATTTTAAAGACTAAAATATTATCGATATAATATTGAACCCGATACATATGTTCTATATTATTGTCTGCATATAAAAGTGAAAATCTCATTGTAGCTTCGTAAATACCGCACAGAATGATGTAAAAATTTGTACTATAACTAATTTTTGCACCCAGGATATAGGCATGATCGAAAATTTATCTTAGTTTTTGAACAAATAATAAATAAATAAATATGGGGAAATCCCCATAAGAAATACATTGCGTTCAAAACTGCTGAAGCTCGAAATATATCGATTGTTATCGAAAGCGTCATAATATCGCGCTTCGCACGCACGAGTTTACCTAGTAAAATATAAAATAAGACCATTTCCAGTTCGTTTTCGAGGAATATACCGATTTTCCCTGCTGGAATATTGCCCAAAAGTTGCGTTCAAAAATGCGAAAAGGACTTGCTGTTGCCCTATTGAATTAGTCCGGCACTCTGCAATTGCTTGATTAACTCTTGTATAATGCAGGTGGGCAATGCCAGGTGGACCGACAGGGGGTGTTGTTGCATTCCGGCGATATTTGTGTGTGTGTGTGTGTGTGTGTGCTGCCGTTGTCGTTGCCTTTGCAGTGGCAGTCACGGAGTGAGAGGGACAAGTCAATGACCATAAAAGTCAACACTCACTCGACGCACGCGACGCGAAAGAGAAGGTTGTGAAGGGGGGTGGGGGAGAGAGAGAGAGAGAGGGTGGGGAAAGGGGTACCTCTAGTGGCGGCATTTTAGCCTTCCGGCCAAACCTGAAAATCTCTCACACACACTGGCAGTCAAAAAAATAGAAACACCAAAATGTAAGACATTTTGCAATAAAAATTTCTAGGACATATTTAAACTTAATTTAATTTAAACTTAATTTAATTTAGTTAAACAAAGTATTTACACTGTCACAGACTTATATAAAAATATACAGATCTTAAGAAGCTCTAATTTTAAATGGAAAAGATTGAAATATCAATTAAACCTTCTGAGAAATAATTGAAATTAAATAAAAATCAAAATAGTTTTTTTCGAGTAAATATTTCTCAGTGTACTCGACATTCAAATGGCTAAAATAAAAGACTAAGCAAAAAGCCAGAAATGATAATGATGATGGCAGAAGAACCAGTTGCTTCGCTGAAGCCCAGCCATATAACCATTAGCCGGGTTCATTCATAGATGCCAAAAGCACAGCCAAGAGAGATGGAATCTTTTGCGGCATGCCGAGAAGAACTCAATTGCATATATAGTATAGTATATAGCGTATATCTATAGTGGGATATATGCTGACCAGCTGTGTGTGTGTGTTGAGTTGTTGCTCAATCCAACATCCAACTGGCAACTGCCAAATGCCAATTGAAAATTGCAAATAGCGAAGTGCGATGAGCAAATGCCAAAGCCTTTGGCTAAAATATTTTCAAATACAATTTATGTTGAGCCAAGTACAAAATTACACATAAATTGCACATTGTGCTGAAATCTATTAAAGAAATGACAGAAATCCCTTCGAGAAGATGACTTTCTTTCTCGAGTTGCAAAAGTTTTTAATTACTTCGCCAGCAGACTGGCGGGATGGGGATTGAGAGCCACTCCAATGATTGATTACACACTGATAGCAGTCAAGGTGACTCCGGGATATCATCTTGCACTTCATCTGCCACTTGTCTCGCCCTTTTTCCGCCATTTTCCATTGCAAACTTCCAATCCCATGCCCCATCCCCTCTGGTGGACTTACCCTCAAGTCCCTAAGTATCTCCAGTGTTTATAAATTAACTTGGCTTCGTGTACCAACCCGATGCCATGAAGCAGCATCACCTTTGCCGTTGCCTTCGCGTTCACCTTTACCTTTTTTTTTTTGTTTTTTTTTTACCTGGGCGAGAAGCGAGAGAGCAGCAGGCGAAACCCACCGTTAATCACTTGGGCGCCCCTTAATGCCACACTCTTTTCCGGCCCCTTTATGGCGGCGGCCACTGCAGGTGGTGGCCCAGTTACAACTTCACGTGTTCTGTGTAAGAAGGGGGATTTTCTTTACAAGTTATATGAGAATATATACATTTAAATTGTAAAGAGAGAATTTTTTTAGAAATATATTAAAATATTGTTCAAATAAACTAAATATAAATATTTTAAATTACTTCAATTATGAGTAAGTAAAATTTTTAGAACTATAAAAATATTATTTAGCATAAGAAAATACTATATTTATTTATTAATTACTAGGTGCGAGCTTCGCGCACGATCTATGACGCTATCGATAACAATCGATATATTTCGAGTTTTAGCAATATCGAACGCAATGTATTTCTTATGGGAAATAAGCTTATTTTTATTTATTATTTTTTCAAAAACTAAGAAAAAGTTTCGATTGTGATCATGCCTATAACCTTCGGGGTGAGAAAATGAGTTAATGTACAAATGTTTACCTCATTCTGTGTAATATTTACGAAGTTATGAGTGATCATACAAACAAATTTTCACTTATATATATATGTCGATGGAGAAATAGTACAAAAATGTTTTATAAAAATTTAATTTATGAGGAAAGAAAATTTTTGAAGTTGGAACATTATATGATTTAGCATAAAAAATTACCTTATTTATTTATAATACAAAAATTAATAAATTTTGAAAAAAGGGGCTTTTTTGGAAATAGAAAAAAATATCAATAGCAGAAGCAACTACAAATTTATTTATTTAACAGAAAAATAATAAGAAATACATTTAAATAGGTAACTTATTAATATAAATCATTTTTAGAAGTACAAAATATATTATTTATCAAATTTAAATGCACAAATATTAAAAATACAGAGACGTTGAATTTCTTTACTAATTTTGTTGAATTTTTCTTTATCTTTACAGGTAAATACACAAGAAAATCTACTAAATTATGAAGAAGAAAAGTTAGTACAATATATATAATATATAAATCGGAAAAAAGAAGACTGTTGACAGAGTAAGCTTTTAATTATTTCCACAAATATTAATTTTTAAAATACAACAAAGGATATTTTATTTATTTGTTCTTAAAGTGATAAATAAATTAAAATAGTCCCAATGCTTGATAGTATTTTTGTAGGGTAGTTAAGCTTGAAACCCCCTTTTCTTAAACAGTTTTTCCTCCCGCTATTTTTCTCATTTGTTTTTGTTTCTTCGCTCACCTCTGGCAGGGATTCGGGTTCGTTTCGGTGCTAGTGCACTCGCCATCTGTGCCGCCCACTCATTAAGATTCCAAAGCTGGGCAAAGTCTCGGGCAACCTTGCTCTCCCTGCACACCCTTTCCCTTTGACTTTGTTGCCGGACTTGTTTTTCACAAAAATGTCCACTCAAATGGCGTTTAGCGTGCAATTATGAGTTTCTCTACTGTTTCCCAGCGACTCTGCTCTATTTTCTTTCTTTTTTTTTATTTTATTTTTACCCCCGTAATTTTTTATGCTTAAATGGGACGTCTGGTGCGGGGATTAATGAAATGATAATGTGGAGTAACTAAAAGATCTCGTCGTGTTCCGCATAAACAGATTTATGCATTTTTTATTGGATGCCGTTGAACTGGAAAATTATGAAGAGTTTTGCGTGGAGGAAACTTCATTTAATTAAATTGCAAAAAAAAAGCCAAGGTCTACATTTTATTTGAGGTTTGCTTTGGTTTTAATTTTATTTGTATTACTTAATGATTTAATATTATTTTTAAAAGTATTTTGAAAGTATTTAATAATATTTTTAAGCTTGGAAAATAATAAATTATTATTGTTTTATGGATTAGATTAGCCTATTTCTACAGACTTTAGGAATTCGGAAATATTTTGTAATATATTCAGGCTGCCAAAATCACTGAAATATTTAAATAGTTAATTCATTGAATAGATTTAGCTGATTGTTAGAAATATTTCAATATCTTTTAGGTGTTAAGAAATCATTAAAATATTTTAATAATGACTTCTTTATATAATTTAACCAATTTCTTAATTTTATTATTTCAAAAATATAATATAATAATTTTTGGGCTTGAAAAATCACTGAAATTTTGAAATAATAACTTATTTGAATATATATTTTGAAAGACTTTTTGTTGGTTTGTCTCAACTTTTCTTCAGGTAATTCTGTGTTCGAATATTTTCCCTACTTTTACCTTTTTTTTTCTTTTTTTTTGGCAGAAGTCCCATCTGATTGTGTCTCATTTGCAATTGAGAATGTTCCTTCTTTTTCCAGAAGACTCTCCGGCTTTAATTGCTGTCACAGTTTTGTTTTTTATTTAATTCCTACCCCCCTCCCACCACCCGTTTCTGTTATTGTTTGCCTTTGTTTTGTTTCTATTCACCTCTCCTCTCTCACTGCCCCGCTCGCCAGCAAACTTTAATTCACATTTGGGGGGCGGTGGGGCAGATGGTTGATGCGGGGAAAGGGGGCGCGGTCGGCATTGAGGCGGAACAAAGCTGACTTAATGACTCCGGCCGCCCACAGAAGAACCAGAAAAAAATACACAACAAGGACAAAAAATAACCAAGATGGAGGGGATGCAGAAAGTATAAGTAAAATTTTAAATAAAAATGCCAGCCGACAGCAGGAGAAACAAATTAAAAAATGCTTTAAGAAAAAAGTGCGGAATTTAAATCAAATTCAAGGGAATGGGGCATACATATTTAATGGTGTTTTTAGAGATGAACATTTTTAGGGGAAAACAATATTTTGACAAGTTAAGACAGATTATCGGACCTCAAATAATAATCATCGACTTATTTATCATAATCATCGATTTACTTATGAAGTTAAGCATTTAGTTAATTTTTTATCAAATTAATCGATTTATTTATTAGGGAAACCTTTTTTGGTTATTATAATAAACATTATTATTAATAAACATAGACCATTAATTTATTTATCGCAATCTTCATAGATTTATCATCGTTTTATTAGCCAGATTAAATTTTCGATTAAATGATTCATTTATGTATCGATTAATCTCGATTTCAATACTATATTTCGTGTTTTTATAAAATTAATCGATTTATTTTTTAGGGAAACATTTTTTTTGTTATCTATTAATAGATCATTAATTTATTTATCGCAATTTTCATAGATTTATCATCGTTTTATCAGCCAACTTAAAATTTCGATTAATTGATTCATTTAAGTATCGATTAATCTCGATTTTAATATTAAATTTATCGTTATGTTGTATCATCTCCAAATTCATTCGGTTTTCTCAATTTTTACCGCCTTTGAGGGCGTTGATGGGGAAACATTTGCCTGCTTCTTGACATTGATGAAGATTTTAGGGAGGTTAAGTTTTGCCTTCACCCCCCACAATCCCAATGACCTTTTCGGGTTCTGTGAATGTGACTTTCATTGACATTAGATGGGGGATTTTGTTGCCGAGAACCGACTGCTGCTGCTGCTGTTGCTGCTACTGCTGCTTATTAATTTACGTCAATTAGAAGCGGCAAAAAATATTTATTCATTTTACTTTTTGCATTTTTTGCTTTTCCTTTGTCGTCCGCCCGCTGATCTAATCAACCCCTAAGCACCCCCTTGCTGCCACACAAGCGGCTCCCCTTTAACCCCCTAATTGATATTCATTGTTTTGTCTAGAATCTTTCTGCCTG
Organism: Drosophila truncata; assembly: GCA_008042515.1. Lineage (NCBI taxonomy): Eukaryota > Metazoa > Arthropoda > Insecta > Diptera > Drosophilidae > Drosophila > Drosophila truncata. The sequence continues at coordinate 1,580 of VNJQ01004945.1, read as the reverse complement.
GGGATCATAAATCTTTAATTTGATTGAGGCCGTCGATGCGATGAGGGTTTTGTTTAAGGCGGATTCAATTTACTTCTCTTGCATTCAATTAAAATGTTTTCATTTTTCCATTTGCTTAGTTAATAATTTATCAAAAAAAAAGAAACAAAAAGAAACTCGCTGACAGCTCTATTGCTGGAGATTATTTGTATGAAAGTCCAAGTTCTGGGAGTAAGTTAAGTGCTAACAAAAAGTTTTCTAAGCTGAAACTTTATTTAATAGAAAAATTAATTAATAAAATAATACAATAATTATTATGAAAATGTTTATTTTCTTCAGAAATTAAATATTTAACTGTAATTATTTGTAAATAATTCCAAGTTCTGGGTGATCGTTGACTAAATTAAATGCCAACTACAATTTTTCTAAGCTGAGACTTATTTATTTGACAAGTTAAGACAGATTATCGGACCTCCAGTTATAATCATCGATTTATTCATCATAATAATCGATTTATTCATCATAATCATCGATTTACTTACGAAGTTAGGCATTTAGTTAAATTTTTATCAAAGTAATCGATTTATTTATTAGGGCAACCTTTTCTATTATTTATTAATATATCATTAATTGATCTATTGCAATTTTCATAGATTTATTATCGTTTTATCAGCCAGATTAAATTTTCGATAGTGATTCATTTAAGTATCGATTAATCTCGATTTCGAAATAGTACTATTAAACTTTAAAATAATTAACACTCTTCAAAACTTCAGTTTCAGTTTAAATTTCTCAATTGTATAAACCGAACCAAAACCAAAGGTATTATTAAATCTAAATTTTAAAAAGTTTACCAACAACTTTTTTTGTGTTGGTCAAAAGTTCAGGCTGATTTTTGGACAGTTTGTTAAAATTTTTGCAGTTGGCCACGTAGATTTCGCATATTGTTGGTAACACACGCGCCTATTAATTAGCCAAAAGTCATTCCAACTAAATCGCACACACATCACACCACACACACACACAGGCTAACGAACTAACTAGGGTTGGTGGATACTACCTATTCCAAAAATTATATAAGCTGCCTAATTATGGGCGTGGCTCTCTTGGCTGCATTTAAATGTTGGCAATTTTCGGCTTTTTAAACACAGCCAACGAAATACAAAATTAAAGGGGGGATGGGGCAGTGGGGGGAGGCGGGCAGCCGGAAAGCCCAAAAAGAGAATTTTACAAATTTTTTGATTTGTGGCTAGCTCTGTGTTTAGTTTTTGTTATTGTTGTTTGCTCGGTGCCGGTCACCAACTGTAGCCGATTGTATATATCTCTAGTGTATAGAGGCAGCAGGCCACCTTGATGCCCCTCTAAGTCCCCCCAACACCCGAAAAAGTTATCAAGTACAGTAAAACAGGGGTTTTAGTAGACCAACAACAGTGCGTATGCGTAATACTTGCCATGTATTATTACTAAAACGTAGCTAAACATATTACGCATACGCACTGTTGTGTTTGCTAATAAATATAATATATTTTAATGGCTGAAGGGGAAAGTTAATGGTAAATATATTTGTAAATATATAGAAATGAAATAAATATTCGAAATAA
>VNJQ01004944.1:0-18198 GCA_008042515.1 Drosophila truncata | reverse complement strand
CGTTCGACGACCGAATTTAAACTAATTAAACTTATTAGCCTGAGCTGCGCTTCGGCAATGCTAGCCGTTTCGATGCCCCCCTTCCGTCCCTTGCTCTTCTTCAGACGAAAAGAGATAAGGAACCACGGATTACGACCGCCTCTAATCCAGCCTATTTTTGGGGATTATTTTTTTTCCCCCCGCTTCCTACCGCCGATCAGTTGGGTGCAACAACAATTATAAGTGGATTAACCAAAAAACTGCTTATCTGCTCTCCGGCGCTTCGCTGCAGCTGAATCCTATGGCGCTTCGCCGCTCGTAGAGGTCGCTGTAGGTTGCTAAACGGTTGGATAATTCTTCCCTCCTTCACCTGGAGCCAGCCAGTTTTAATTCCTCTTCAAGCGCCAAGACCTGGATTTGGAAATCCATTTTTTTGCTAGGTAACCTCACTCGCCTCTAACCTCTTAATTTCTTGCAACTCACCCTGGATGGTCTCAGCGCCAATTTAACTGATGAGCGGGTGATCGCTTTCCTTTTTTTTCCTTGGCCGCGGCGACGCACAAAAACAGTCGAGTTTTAAACCGTTCGCGATTTTTATGTATAGCGGTCACGCTGCTATGACTTAAATTTTTATGTTTATAGTGCACGACACTCGACTATATCGCTCGACGGCCCAGATTGGAAAAGAGAGAGGAGACGCCTTGCTTTCGGCGCGAACCCTCTAAGTAGCCCTCGACTTTCTTCGGGTCGCAGCCGAAAGTTGACACTTGCCCCTGCCGAGGTGAATTCTCTCCCACTAGCTTCGCCCGCAACCCTATGGCTAGGCCAATTCGCCACGCTGCAGCGGCTCACTAGATGGCGCTAGCGAAGTATCTTGACCTACGAGCTGCCTCAGGCGCTACAATTCTTACAAAAACATAGGAAATATATCTTATCCTCAAAGATACTTTTATGCCAAGTGCAGCCACTTGAAAATTTGCTAATTGAAATCAAGGTTGTTGGGCGAACGAAGGGGGAATGCTTGGCTTCAGTTTCTGACACTTTACACAGTATCGTATCCAGTTGACCCGAGTTTAACTAGCGTTTTATGTTCAATTATTTGGCTGCTCATCTCTCGCGGCTGCTGCTGAAATAACAATAATAATATATTAACAACAATAATAGTAATAATGAATTGTTTGGCTAGTTGTTGTTTGGGGCGCCTTTGTTTTAGCCATGTTGTACAAACAATTTCCGCATGGCTTGAATATATACCATACACTGTTCGTGGTCGTGTTGTTTGTTTGGCTTCTTGGTGCGATTTAAATCGCGATCGTTAATTCGTGCTGACACACAAAGAAAAAAATAAAATAAAATAAAATAGAAAAGAAAAGAGATCTGGCTAAAAATAATGGCGAATTCTTGATCTGGCCCTGTCTCAAGTGACGGCGCTGAATAGTGTGGGCTGACGGCGGACAACGTGGCGTATGATTGATAAGCGAATTGTTCTATCAGATCAAGTATACGTCATGTTGGCCGCCCTTTGCCAAACGATCAAGCGATCGATCGATCGATCAAGGAAAGTCCTTCACAGAACGGAACTATGATTCAGCAGAGCAGCTGTGACGTAATCTGAATTAAAGTTAAATCATTAACTTGAATCAAAAGCAAGAGCAGAAGCAGCAGCAGCAGCCAAAGTGTCAACGACACCCAGAAACCAAAAGTAAAGGTCGCCTTCAGACCTTCAGACTGTAATTTCACAAGATTGCTGCGACTGCGACTCTTTTTGGCATGCAGGAGACGCTGTGCAATTTAAGAGCTTTTTTTTAACGCCCCACGAATACATTTGGGCATGCAGATACGTTACCAATTCAATACATGAAAAACCGAAAACCCTCAAAAAAACAAAAAATCCGAAATAAAATCCAAATCGAAATCAAAACAGTGGCAGAGCATGAGAGTATGAGTCGTCGACTGTTATTTTTTTGGTGGGAAAAGGTTTCGCTTTGGGTGTGTTAATTGAACTGCCGGCCATTTCCGCGTATGGCAGCCTTGAGGCCTGGGAAACTGCTTCTAACCACTTGATGTAAGCCAATTTTCGGTCATAATTTGGCACTCAATCCGTTTGAGGCGTTAACAATTATGTTAAGAACTTTGTCGGGGCGATGACGCGGTCCAAATCGGAAAGTGTCTGAGAATAGTTTGAGTTTAAGTGTGGCCAATTTTATGCTAATTGCTTTTGAATACCATTGAATGAACTCATAAAAATGGTAACTTTAAGATCTATTTTTAAAGTTAAATTAGCTGGAGGAATTAATAAAGTATAAAGTATGTATTTTGGAGTTTTAAATGAAAGAAAATGATATTAAATTTATTTAACAATTAAATTCCTTCTAGAAAATATAATTTTAAGTCTAATTGAATTTATGAAGCTTTAAAAAATGTTGTAATTAAGTTTTAAGTAAGATTTTGTATATTAAATCCTTAAAAATTAATTTTCAGCTCCATAAAGCATTCAATTCTTTACAATTTCCCTTAAAACTTCACAAACTTTCTGTTTTCGTCAAAGTTAGACTTGTAGTTCTTCTCCCAGACTTCATATCTTAACGGCCTTGCCGAGTGATGATGACTCAGAAGCAGACTCTTCACATGTCAGCCGGCAAGAGGCTGAAAACCGATGGCTATCATCGCAGGGCCTCCAATCTCAGCGGAGAAAGAGAGAAGATGCGACAAAGTTGCTAGCTAGTTGGCTTGTTCGATGATATCAGAAACATGCGCCACGCTCTGACAACAGGCATTCATTTCACACGCTGCAACGTGCCGAGGTGCAGGCACCACAAATATATATATGAATATACGAAGCTGCATCTGTATCTGCCACAGAGAATCGGCAACACGCTGACTTGCAACACGGCCCCAACAAGGTGTAATTAACTACCAACAGAGAGACCGAGACCAACTCTGGGCGCCATTAGAAGGAAGCCAACACAAGTGGCACAATTCCCTAATCGTAACTGGCAACTTGCACTTTTATTTTACATTAGAAACCACAACTAGAACCAGAACAACTCCAGTTCTTGGGGCACAAGTACCCTCACGACATGCCAAAGAGTAATTGCGCACATAATTCATGGCTCAAGGCCATGTGGCAGCAAATGAATTTCGTTTTCAGCACCTCCTCAGTCTCAGTTGTGGTGGCAGGATGAGGTTTGCTTTGGGATCTTCTGGCTTCCACTTCTTTGTCTGGAAGATGAATGGTCTTGGTTGTGCGGCTGCTGTTCTGCGATAGCCGCCTTATGGCAGCTTATTAATCAAGCTGAAGTCGTACACTATAGAGTAGAACCGGCGAAATTAGCACAAGCAACTGAAACCGAAAGCTGTACGAATGCTAAAATAGTCAGACAAGCAGAGAATGCTGTCTGAACTAGACGATGTAAGTTTAATTATAATAAATGTCAGCTTTAAATATGCAATTAAGGCGAATGTAGAGAAGCCTGACACAGTGAATGGGAGTTCTCAGAGAGAGAGAGACAAACATGTAAATTAAACAAATTTAATTTAGCAAAAGCAAGCAAATAAATTGTATTCTAGGGGAGAAGCATTTAAATTTAATTTATGGAACTTTAAAAGGTAGAAATATAATTTAGAAACAATTAAAATGAACTAGAAATTCAGAAAGAAAACTTATTTACATTTTCAAACGATTTCTTTAACTTCAAAGTAATAGAAAAGTATTACAAGACAAGAGATTGATATCAGAGCAAAAAATATAGCTCATATAGCTTGTAAATGCTTATCTGCTGACAATTAAACCCCCGCCCATAAGATCTGCATTGATCAGACGATCTCCCGCTGATCCCCCGCTGATCACAGACCAGCCTCTCGATAAGCCCCGCCACAAGGCCACCAGCATCACCTCTGGAATATCATTTCTCGTAATATCATTCCGATGTGAGCTAATGCATAATTACCGCAATTAAGTTGTCGTCTATGCAGGCTCCACTCGGCATCAAGTCGCTTTGAATAAACTAATTAATGTTCTTAGATTAAGCGAGGGAGATTGTGCTAATTGCAGTTTCAACGCGTGTTGAGGCCCGATTGCCATCTCCTCGCTACGACGACGATCTTCCAGTTCGATTCGCATGATTTATGGTGACCATAGCCATAACCATTAGAGTGCATCTCCCCCGTGGGGCAGCGTGGGCGCCTTCCACTGATTAATGTTTCCACTTGGAGGCCCAGAAAAGCGAAAACGATAAGGATGGGGCATAGCAACTGCTACTGGTGAATATAAATTTATGAGAATGCCGGGGCCAAATACACAAAAACAGCATGTAAATCAATTATTCATGCTCCGGCAGCATAAAAATGTCATACAATTTGTGGCAATTACAAGTAGCAGGCGATAAATATGAAGAACTCTCTGGCGTTAGCCTGAGATCCTTGGCGATCCTTTGGGTAGTGGCAGCCTCTAAAAATAGTCGCAAGTGAGTGATTGTTGTGGTGTTATCGGGCCACTCGAGTTTGGTTATTCCATTAAAGTTGGACTTATTTATAGGCAGGTGATTTATGAAGCCAGAGGGAAAAAGTAGTGTGTGCCTCCTCCTCAAACTCATACCTCTACTCATATTCCCATTCAGCACTCTCTATTTCTATGGCTCTAATCTGCATACTGGCAGCAGCTGCTAGATCCAATCTATAAGGCATACTTAGTTAATACACAGTATATAGTTAGTGTAAGCCGCCATATGAGTATGCAAATGCCGTGGCTGTCCTTGAATAATCATCATACACAAACCATCTGATACAATACAGACGATCGAGACTAACTGCTGTATTTTATGACATCCAGCAGCCGAAAATTCTATTGTAACCTGTTTTCGGAATTTATTCACATTTCGACTTGCGTCAAGAGGGGATAGCATGATATCAATCTTTATGGATCATACACACATAAGTATATATAGTCAAAGCCCGCAGAAAGAAACCGAAAGGCTCTGAGGCCGCCACTCTTGGTTTCTACACAGATCCCCGGCCTCATCATTATCATCATCGTCATGGGATGACCAAGCCAGCTAGCCAGGGATCGGGGTTTGGCTAAAATTAATTCTTTTAATTCTTCCCCAGCTGCGTGTGTATGTAGTTGGAGCGAGGGACTGAAAATAAAAGTGATTCGTTTTCGATTTCAATCTTATAGTTGTTTTTACTACTACGATATCGGTGGCAGCATAAAACACGTTTGCGCGCCGCCTGATGAATGCCCAGATGTTGCCGCTTTAATTGTTATTAATCTGTTACTCTTTAATGGCATAATTAAACAAAAAAAAAAAAATAAAACACCAATATGTAAAATAGACCCACGCCTCCCGCTCTCGAGGAGTTCAGTTGAGGCGCAGACATGCTCATGATCACTGTCCATCAAAAGCGCAATCTACATACAATGATCGATCTGCAAATCGAAACCAAGAGGTGGGCGTGGGTTATGTGGAACCTAGTTTGCTGAATCGAATAATATATATTTGGGAAATCCAGTTCAAGTCGAGTGGAAGATCGTTATACGCTTTTTGGTGTATTCAGAGGCTGCCAAGAGAGTTTATATTTTGATTTGAAGAATATTTTGTGGCTTAAATTCTTGTATATTTAAAAATCAATTGAAAAAGTAGGAAAATTAGTTGAAAATATTAAATTTGGTATTGTTATAATATTTAAAAAACCATTTTTTAATGTTTTTTCTCTTTTAAAAAAGAAAAGAAATGAAATACGTTTTATTTGATGTTATTTTTGTATTATATCTTAGCGGTTTTTAAACTCAATTTTAAACATATTAAAAGTTACTTAAATACTTTTAATTTAATTAAAAATAAACTACGTATCATAAATATAATTCTTTAAGTAAACCATTCACAGTAAATGTAATTTTAATATTGTCTTTAAGCAGTTTAAAAAATTCAATGAAAACTTATACTTAATTGCTTGACTGTACAACATTTTATAATAAAAATATGCATTTAAAATTTGTATTAATATGTTAAAGCACGTTAAGAGCACTATAAATAATATTTTGAATATATTTTAGACATTTATTTGTATGCTAACTTCAATAATGCCTCAACTTAGTTGTTGTTTTATGCCAAATAAATATCTTAAAATAACAAGGGACTTTAATAAATGAATACTAATCCCTTATTTTGTTTTTTTATAAATTTAATCCATTTTATTCATTTTTCCCAAACATTTATCTACTTTTAAATGCTCAAATTTAGTATTTTACATAACCTGCTTTGGCATAAAACAGACCACTTCCCCATATAAGTAGAGCACGAACCGTACACACCATCATCCATTATACTTTATTCTTAAATACTAATTAACCTTTGTTCCCCCGAATGATTGTTATTTATTATTTTTCTCAATGAATAAAGTATAACTATGGCAAAATATATATGGGATGCTGAGCAATTAGTGTGATTTCCTATTTGGTTAATTTGCAGAAAATTAAAACGGGTGTGCTATGGCAGCTTGGCAGTTTGGCATTTGATTTTGGAAACCACAAACAAGTTGTGTGTGCGTTTCTGTGAATATATATTATATTTGTTTGCGGGACTTGCGCCAAATCGAGCACAGAAACCACAAAAATGGCAAAATGGCAGCAAACATACAAAACGGAAGATTAATGAAACTCGAGTGCGCAGAAGAATCAGCTTTAGCTTCGGCGGCGGTGGCTATATGGCAAATCCAATGTTAATGGCGCTTTAACCCACCCAATACCGTTGTCAAAAATGGCTCGATTCTGCTCTCCTGCAACTTTTACTTCCGCCAGAGTAGAAATATTTAGCTTTTGTGTGTTGTGTATATATTTTTCTGAATGGTTTAATTGATTTCTGTCTTTTTTTTTTTGCTATTTCTGCACAACGCACTCGAGGCGACATTAATTGCTCGTCGTAGGCCCGAACAAGTAGCGTTTGATGTCTGCAGCAAAAATGTCTAAGTAGTTTTTATAGTGTGTGTATTTTTGGTGGTGAAACAAGCGATTAAAATAACGCATAATTTGGGAATTTAATACAGCAACAAAAAAATCAAGAAGAAAACAAAGGAGCCAACAAAGAACGTGTGTCTCTAAATGGTCTCGTCGTTGCCCTGGGCAGCTTCGATGTTAATTGAATTAACCAAATGTATTATGCTGCATTTAGCAAAATTAATTTGCATAAATGCTTAATCGATCATTATTATCATTAAACGATTCTGTGCGAGTCAATTTCACTTTTTGGTTTCACTTTTATGCCGCAAATAACTTGTTTTATTTTTTTATCCAGACTTATGACATAACTCTAACCATTATTCTCAGTCAGCCAGCGAGTGAGTGAGTGAGTGAGTGAGTTACCCTACCCAACCCCCATATCCGGTTCAGAAAAAGATTCGAGTAAAGATTTCGAGTCTTATAATTATTAAGTTTTATGCCAGCTGCCAGAGTGTGCTTAGTATTTTATTTATTCTATGCTGGGATAAACTAGTTTTTCGTGAAATATGAAACGAGCGTAAAACAAATGACAAAATCTATCTGCTGGCTAGGTACTAAAATGTACACCGGGAAACTGGCTTTTGGGGAGCGGTTTTATCCATCTTAAATTGGTTTTCAAAATTCTACATTATCTGTGTGTGAGGTCAAAAGTGGCCACACGCATTTCCAAAGTTCAACAAACCACTTAAACTCAACACCAACCATCATCATCGGTTCGAGTCTTAGCCATCCGCCTGATCTGCTCGAGTGTTTGCTCTGCTCCATTTTGAGTATTTGTAAGTTTATATACTTGGATTTGGCTAAATGTTTTCTGCTTTTTTTTCTATATTATTTATATAATTTATAACTGGTTCAGTTCGGTGCCAGTTATTTGCATAAAGTATTCAACATTTACCGTTATGCATTCATAATTAAACAAAACGAGAGAAATTGCAAAAAATAAAAAATAAGACACATTCTGGCAACGGCGGCGGCAACTGAAATCGAAAACAAGTTAAACCAGAACAGGTCAATTAATATCGAGAAATATAAATACACATGAAGCTCAGCTCTCTAGCCGAAAAAATATATATAAGCAAAAAGCAAGATCTCGGCTTGGCAACCGCAAGTGCAATAAAACCAGATCGAAGACTATACTTTTATGAAGCTGAATCGTAAACCCCTATGAGATGCGGCTTTCTGTTCTTTTTTTTACAGGAATTTCCACTGACTGGCAATGCCAAGTGATGACCTTGCCAATGCCGTTGCTTTTGCACACAGAGAAAATATAGAAAATATATTAAACAATTTTAATGTATACTTTAATGTAACTGTATTACTTCTTATTCTTTAAAAAATTAACTGAACTAGAATTACAAAAGCTGAGTTTATTCCCTGATTCCAGTTTAAAGACCTTAAAATCTTATGAGTTTCAAGATACAATATACTTTCCTCAGCATTAAATAAAAATCACTTAAAAAGAATTCTAATTTTTACAATTTTGAAATAAATTTTAACTAAAATCAATATTATAGTATTTAAAGCCACATTTTTATTTGCTGTGCAATGATGCTGTTGCCGTGACGTCACTGTTAATGGTAACAATATTTCATAATCATAAGAGTGTGGGTTTTTGGCTACGTCTTACCTGTTCTTCGGCATGCGGGCCTTCTCAGTCTCTGATGAGATGATTCACTCTGGTAATTTTTACACAGTCAAAACATATTTATGAACTGACTGCTGCTGGTTATTTTGCAGACCAAATCATCTTAATTTCATCAAATAATGATAGGGCTTTTCCAAGGACTTCCCACACGCTGACGATGACGACGACGCCCAAACGATTCTTGGACGTCGTTTAAGTTGTTTATGGCCTTTTTGGCATGGAACCAAAGTCTGGACCACAGCTCGTTTACATTGTTGATGGCACTATGCCTGAGTTCTGGCCGGGATCCTCGCGAGTTGGCGTTGTTGGTCTGCCTTGTTAACATGATGGGCAGCAGCAGCAGCAGCAGCAGCGCAGAAAGTGAAACTGAAATCGAAAACTATTTGAGAAAATAGAGCAATAAGTTGGTAAGGCACCGGGTCCCAGTCCTTACCTTATACCATGGCCAAGATGCGGTGGCCACGATAGTCGAACAAAGTTATTAAGGCAGGCCGAGCGTGACAGAGGCGGCAAGTCTGGCAAGTCTTGTGGGACAACTTGGACAACGTGGCGCATTATTTTATTTCGAATTTAATGATGGCCAAGAACCCTTGTCGCCGTCTGATTGGAACCACGATGTCCAACAAATTTGAGCCTGTCTCCCAGGGTCTATTGTCGTCGATGGCAGTGCTGCCAAAAGTTTTTGAGGGGAAACTAATTCTGAATGCTAAGGAAAGAGATTTTCTTTGGGAAAATCTTTGAAATGAAAATCATATAAATATTATTAAGAAGAATACTTAAAGCTTTGAATAATGTGAAGCCAAAAAACTAGAATATTTTTTGTAGAAATCTTTGACAGGGTTCTTTGAAAATTAACATAAATAAAATAAGTAAAAGAAATTCTGTAATAAAGAAATAAACAATTATTTTGTAATAAAAAAGAAGTTTGTTGTTGTTCTTTTCTATTATGTGTTGTTTTCTGTAGGTATTGATAAGAGTTTCTGATTAATTTTTAGGGAATTATAAGCCCAGGGATATTTATTCACAATGTAAGAATAACACCATTAATTCATTGCATTCCATAACAAAACGCTCTCAATTTCAAATCATTTCCATAACCAGAAACCCTTCTATTTAACATTACTTTCCTCTATAATTACTCTATAAATATTGCCCTATTTCTACCTCTTATTTTAAGAATCCTTTCAGGTTTAAAAGACATTCCCTTGTCATCACTGATTGTCGTGCTGTTTGTTGGGGGTGTTGCTCTGTCTGTCGCCTTTGTTGCCGCTGTCAGTTGCGTGTTTCTAGTTTTGTTGTTGGTTTGTTGATGACGTCGTAGACGGAGGCGTTGCCTCGCAATCACCAAAAGTGATCGCGATTGTGCCGCAAGTCAAAGGCCCAAAAAGAAAACCAACCAACTTCAGGCAGCAACAACTAACAAGGTTGTGGAGTAAGTTGAAGGTCAGCACGTAGCTGTGCGAGTATCGAGCTATAGCTACATATATATACGTATCTTTTTGTGACTGATCGGCTAAGCTTAGCATATCGATATCGGGTCTTAGTTGCAGCAGTCCCAGTCGTAGTCTCTTTACATGTAATAAGTAACAAATGCCGCACGACATTCAACAACATTCGACAGTTTTATGCCGAGACATTTGGGTGGGACGGCGGGACGGGGGTCTGGTCTTCGGCGACTTATCTTGGTAATTGAAGCAGTGGCTTTGTCCATAAATTCCTGGTCAGCTACGTGGGCTGCCATCGCATTTTAAGAGCGGTTGCTTTTGACCCGGCTTACACAGAACTATGCGGGCTGTAATTAAAAAGGCGACACCAGGAATTCTAATTCGTGTGCGGCAATGCGACAGTTAATAAAAAAAAGGGGTTTTTTAATTAAACAGAGAAGAAACCTGATTGTAATTTGAGGCTGGAATATTAATACTTAACAAGAATTCAATGTAATAATTTCTTTTGTTTTTAAATAAGGTTTCCTTGTTATAAGCATGCTCTTAAAATTGTAAAGGCTTTAACGATCTCAAGCTTGTCTAGAATTTCTCTGAAAATTGCTTAATAAACTTATAAAACAATATTAATATAATAATATTAATATCTTTCGGTTTATTACCTTTATCATCTCGTAATCTCTCTTCAAAACCCTATATCTCATGATCCTAATTAGACCTGAAAGCCACCCAACTTTAGGTTCAGCATTTGACAGGAAAAGGCCAACAAATCAAGCGAAGAACATTGACAACGACAGCTACTAATGACCAAGACCAAGTCAGAGTTGGAGCCAAAGTCACAGACACAGTCAGAGTCAAAGTCAAAGCCAGAAGAGACAAAATCAAAGTCAGGCGCTGTCTCTAACATCAAACAAATGCAGTTGTTCTTCTTCCTGCCGGCCGGACGGCCAGCTGCATTGGAAAATGGGGAAAACTGTAGGGAAAATTTAGAAGGAAAAATAGAAGGATGTCCAATGCAAAATTTACTTGCACTTAAGTGAAAACATTGATTGCAATGGCATTGGCTTAATTAACCAACCAAAGCCGCCCGCCCCGGCCGACATTGACAATGAAATGGAAAACTATCAATGCTATCAGGTCTAGCTCCTGCTCCAGCTCCTCTTGGAGCTCTTGGAGTGGCTCCCCCAGAACACTTTCCGCTGTGGAACTCGTTACCAAGTCGGATCGGATCCGCCTATCGTCACGCATGGATCGCAAATTTATTTGTCAATCAGGCAAAAGTATGAAGCCAGTCGGAGCATAAAATACACATAATTGCATTTGGCCTTACCGCCGCCGCCTGCTCCCGCTCCCAAGGATTACACCCGGCGATAAGCCTCGTTTTTAAATCCAAGTCCAACTCCCATGCAGCTCCAACTCCAACTGCAACTCAACTTCAACCTTGCCTGTGAGTTTGAAATGCTCTCGTAATAAATTGAATTCACCTTTTGTGTCCGTTTGTGTTTGCCTTAAAATAACAACGCCAGAAACAGGGCCCTTTCGCTGATCTCTACACGTGGAGAAAAATAGGGGTGTGAAGATGGGAAAATCGGGGAAAATATAGAGAAAATACTGTTAATTTTCTTAATAATTTGTTAAGAAACTAGTTCATAACTAAGCCGAAAATACATCAATTTCGATACCATAAACATTTGTATGTTGGTTTTTTTGTAGGTTTGTAAAATCTAAGGATTACTTTTAAGGAATTAAGTTATAAGTTAAAGAATATACAAGAAAATATATACAGAAAACGAAAACTAATTCTACTCTTAGCCAACTTTAGAAGCTATCAAAATATTAAATACACAATTTCCTATTTATTAAATATATTTAAAAAAATAATAACCCTTAATTTCTCTCACTTCACAACCAATCTGAACCAATCCCATTGCCAGGGCTATTTCCATTTCCATTTCCATGACCATCTACATCTACTGGCACTTCTAAGACCCACACACGCATGTAGCGCTGGCCAACAATTGGCATAAATATCACTTTGCTCCCTTGAGCGTGTGGCAGGAGGTAGGAAGTTGCACCACAGAGGAGGCTGAGGACCCAGAGCAGAGACCAGAGACCCACGTCCAAGTTCAGGCCCTTTTTAAGCCCCAAACCCAAAGCGAACCCAGGGAAACGGCAGCAACGGCAACTTGATAAATTTTATACAAGTTATTCTAACATTTTTACTATTCGCTGGCCGACACCCGGGCGCGGCCCTTGGCCGCTCCGTGATTGAGTTAACTTCATTTGCCTGACTTGGCCGAGACAAGACACGTGCTGCCTTCTTGGCCAGAAACGCCACTCGCAGCAGCCTTCCACTCCTGTCCCCCCTGTCCCCTGGCTTGGAGAGTGGAATTTATTTTATGGCTCCTCAGCCAAACATGTCAGTTATGTTTGCGAAAGTACATATCATCAGAGGCACTGGACATGCGTGTAGGTTTCCAGCTAAGATCCAGCCTCCGCGGCGACGAGGGATCAGTGATGGCAGCTTTAGAGGTTTATTTTTGGGTAGGAGAAATCTTTCAGCTTTACAAGGAAATATTTAAAATGTTTCTGTAATTTTTTAAAGATTTTTAAAACATAAAAAACTTTGTAGTATTTATTTATATAATATTTTTAAATTAAATAAACCCTTTGAGAAAGTTTTATATATTTTTTTTCTTATTAATCAGCTTTTTCATAGATCTAAACTATTTTTTATAGAACTCCCTGGGCATCCCTGCCTAGAATGCATTTAAATAACTGAGAAGGAGTAGAAATTGGTGGACTTGGAGGAGGCTGCAGTCCCAGGAGACACAACAAAAGCGGCGCGCTAACAAATTTATGGCAAATTTTTATAGTAAAATCTTGAAAGTGTCGAAATCGTCCAAAAGCGAAAAGGAAAATCGCGGCCAAGTTGTGGTTTTGCCCTTTCCATTATTTTTCCCCTCCCTCCAACATTTCCTTGGTGGCTTTTCCTGCTGTGGGGTCAGAACGTTGGGCCTGTCCATGTAGCATGCCACGCCAATCGTGCCGCCGCCTTGTACTTGATAATGTGGTAATTTAGGGTTCCATTGCACGCCTTACACTCGTGTAAATACCATATATTTGTGGGGCAAGACAATTGAAAATCTGTGTTGTGTGGCTACTTTTTCTAATTTAATTAGTTTAAGGGGACGGCTTTGGGTTAGAGGGGGTTTTGTTTAGGGAAACAGTTAAATTTTAATGATTGGTTTTCGGGTTTTTATTTCTATAAAGTATTTGAATATCGGGAGGTTTAATTACAAGGAAGTTGGTAAAATTCTTTAGTATCTCCAGGTATTTTTTCCGACTTATAATTTTATACAAAAGGGACTTTAGGTTAAGTAATAATTTGTAAGTTTTAAAGGTTAATTAGGTTCGAAATATAGTTACATATATTTTCCCTTGAGTTTGCTTTAAACATTATTTTAAAGTTCGGAATATATTCTTTAATAATTAACCACAAATTAACAAGAACTGAGATTATTTTCTAGGTAAATATGCCAATATTAATTAACACTTTACCTTTAAATAACTATTTAAAGCATATACAGCTTCCTTAAACATACAAAGCTCCTTTTAGAATAAATGTTACTTTCAATTCCTTAAATGTTCTTAATACAATATTCAAAAGTAATTAAAGTTCCTAAATATTTAATTCTTAATAAATAAATACCTTTTCCAGCTTACCCCAATCCACGTTCAATCGCTTAGCTTTATGTGACCAAGTTGGTAATAATTTAGCACCTTCATTCGCACCTTTTGGCCAACTGCATGGTGCCTTTAGCTTCTGTTTCTGAATCCGCATCCGTCTCTGAAGCTCGTGCCGCCGCAGCGGCAGCTGTCAAAGTTTGTCAAGTGGCCTGGTCTCCAGCGGGTCTCCTCCTCCACAGATTTGCTTTATTGTTTACATATTCGCACATATCGGGCGGAACCAATGACATGTGTGACAGCAGTGACCCAGTTTTCCCAAAACAGAAAATCGAGAACTCAGAACCGAGAACCAAGAACTCTCTTGAGCACTTTGGCCAAGTTTCTCCGTCAAGGATTTCGAGCAGTCTTGTGGTATTGAACTTTGGTTAGATGCAGTTGCAGCTGAAGATGGCGATGGAGATTTAGTTGCTAATTGCATGGCGGCCGCTGACGTTGATCGTCATTTGTCGTGGGCTTGTTGAGGCTGAGGAGGAGATGAAGTGGGCACCAAGTGGGAGGAAATGTGGGAGTGTGGCCCACAGTGTGGGTGTAGCCAGTCGACCTGTCAGAATTTTTTTGATTTTGAGCAGAGCTGACAGGTGGAACGGCGACCAGGCAGCGGCATTAATTACGCTGCAATTCGCTGACCGCTGACCGGGCATTCTAATTCGCATTTGCCAGCTAAATGCGGATATCAGTTAGGTTCTAACATGACCTGGGGATGCACTGGGGAAAATATAAGAAATTATACTTTAAACATTTTATTTTTATTAAATTTTATAACATTTTAATAGTTACAAGAAAGTCATTCCTTTTTTAATCATATAGATTTCATTAAATTAATAGAATTCATGGAAAACAAGGGATATCTTTAGCATGGACTTACTTATAACTTGCTTATTTCTATAATTAATTTAATAATTAATAAAGTTATAGTAGAAAACTGGTGGTAACCATGCTAAATTGATGATGATTATGACACTAATCCTTGAAGAACAAATCAAGCCTACTCAAAATTAAACAGAGATCCTTTTATTGAAATAAAAAAAAGATTAACACTCATATATTGTATTTAATTCAACGTATATCATTATAATTCCATACACTATAAACTAAATATGGTAAGAACTTATCCTGAATCCCCCTACAAATCCATCCATCAAATATCCAATGTTCTTGGGCAATAAAATTTGTTAAGTGCAGCCGTAGAAGTTGCTATGGAAGCCGCAGTTGCATTCCCTTATCTTGTGTAATATTTTCATGTACGTGCCAGAGATTCACCTGAGAGCAAGGCAGGTTACACGTGTTCCCGATGATCCGCTCCATCGCTCCTCATCCTCCACTCTTCACTGTTCCCCTTGGCCCAATGATGATTCTTTGGCAATTCGTGTACTGCGGGCACACACGTTGTTGTGTCCTTAGATTGCACTTAACATCGATGTAGACACTTCCTGGCTGGAGCACACACACATCATCACACATCCAGGAGAAGGAGGAGTAATGTAGATTCGCGGGAAACGCCGATCGCAACATGAGTAGCCAAGGGTTTAATTGATTTATTTAAATGCCAGCCATTGGACACATATTTATGATGGGAACTAAGGAACTCAGCTCCTTGGGCTTCGATTACAACCCTGTCTCTCTAGGTCTTGGTCTTGGACTCCTCTCTAGCTGATTGGTCTTGAAATGAAGAAATTAGAACAAGTGTCACTCGAACCAGCTAGCAAAATCAACAATGAAAACATTCCCTCAACCTGATCCACAAGCCGCAGCAATCCGCTAGCTTGGCATCGGCGTTAGCAATAAATTAAAGGCAATTTTAGCCAAATAAAATGTTAACGGTCTCGACTTGGCCACGCTGAGCAGCAGTCTCTCTGACTCTGGAGTTTGGAGTTTGGTCTTGGACTTGCAACGGCGGCGGCATGGCTTGCCCTTTTTCAACCCGGCCGCCGCCGCCACGGCGAACCGAACTCGGGCCAGACCTGATATGATGGACAATGTTGTTCCCCGAGTTGCTAACACAAACATTTGGTCAGACTCAAGGCAGGGAAAGAAAAAATAAGGAAAATGATTCAAGAAAAATGGTATTAAGTTGGTTAATAAAAAGAAAAAATATCGATTGAATTCTATGACAAAATGCTATTAAATTTTTATACCAATGACATCTTCTCCTTAAAGGTAAACTATTTATTTTTCTTCCTTTTATTTCCCTTGTTTTCTGTAGTTTCTATGATATTTTTCCCAGTGCACATGCAGATGGCTTCGCTTGGCTTTTGGTATTTGTCACGTTCATCCATTTTGAGAGGACCACGTACACGTTTGAGGCATTGTTAATAACTTTATTCGTCGTCGACGACGTCGTCCTACTTGTTGCTGCCAACTGCGAGGGCTGTTTCGAGGGAGGATTCGGAATGGGATGGCTTGGGATAGCTAGATCAGGAGGCGACGGAGGAAGAGAGACACATACCACCGTTATTTATGAGGCATGCTCAATTATTGGCAGTGACTTGTTCCTCATGGCGCCCGCATCGTAGCTCCAGCACTGAGCTTCATGTACCTCCAGCTCCTAACTCCAGCTCCAACTTCCAGTACCATCTCCATGCCCAAGCTTAATCGGCCAAATCAGCTGAGTCTCCAAAACTTGAGCTTGAACCTCCCAAAGCGGCAGTGGCGGCGGCCGGCAATTAAGTCACCGTTTTGCCGTTATGCAAATAGCAACAAGGTCAGACAGCCAACAGCCAACATTATTGGGTTTGGATTTGGCCAAATGGAAGGAGCAGGCAGGGAGACTGAAACTTGGACGCGGAATGCGCTGCATCATCCACAATCCGCAGCCAGCCCAATGGGGTTTCCTGTTTCGCATTCGGCATTTCAGCACAGCGCGGAATTAGAACAAATTGTCCATGATCAATGCGGGGTCATTGTAGCCAGAAAATGTTCACTTCTTTTTGAGCATTTGCTATTTGGCCATCATTATTCGGTTGCGACCTGATTCTGGGCAAAGACCCTGACAAAGCTGCGCCGCCCTGGGAAGTCCACGAAATGAAATCATGGCGTTCTCCTAACCACAGTGGAGTTTTTTTTCTTCTTTTTTTTTGCACTTCTGTAGCGCCGTGAATACCCATTTAATTATGAGTTGCTCTCTGAATCTGAATCTGAATCACCCGCCTCGCCTTGGTGTTGATCTTGGTGAAAGTTCTGGCAAATATTTATACTTGGCGATAAAAGAAGTTACAAAAAAAGGGGAGATTACAGATGAAGGTTCTTGAAGGCACGAGCGGGTCTTTTAAAGCAACGTATTTTGTGAATTATTAAAAATAAAAATAAATATTAATAATTTGATAAAATCTAATAGATGCACAAGTTTAACGAATTCTTTGTAATATTATACAGCAATTTATAAAGTGTTGTTGATCTGTTTTAAATAATCGTTTTTCTCTTAAGCTTTTCCTATTAAAAAACCGAATTTTTAAAATTTTTAAAGGTGGTATTTAATTTAAACAGAGCGCCAAGTATATATAGTTATGTCGATGTAAGGGCTCAGTTTAGTAGCGGTCTCAGACGAGCCGGATCTTCGTCGATCTCCGCGTCTTTTAGGTTTAGGGAGCTATTTCAACCAGGTCCAAAATCGATCGTTGATGGGTTGGTCTTTAGATGGCTCAGTTGCTAGTTGAGCTTCACGTCAATATCCAAAGAGGAGATTGCTAGACTCAGTTTGGGTTATCTTTATTGTACGTCCGAACGCTTGTACGGTCTAAATCCAACTACTTTACTAGCGGCCATCGAGAAGAGCTTAAAGTCTATTTACAGTCGATCTTATCTCTAATCTTATGTGTATGTGTTGGTTACAATTAAGGGCATTAGAATAGTTATAATTGTAGTTATAGTTCTAGTTCTAGGTGTAGTTATAGTTATAGTTATACATGACTCCCCCCCGACAAGTTTCGGCAATATTAATTGATGAAAAGTAAATAGTTGTAATACATATGCATACGTTCAATAGAATGTTAATATACTTGTTTTTCTTAATTTTAATCTTGGAATTTGTATTTTCTTTTAACTTGATCTTTGTAAATTTTCTTATTTATATTGTCGTTTGATATGAGATAATTTCCGTCTTGATGGTAGTTTTGAGATAGCTTATACTTAGGATTAGATTTACCAACTTTATTATTTTTTACATAGTCGTTTATAAAATTATCTTTATCAGTATTATTATTCTTTACATTTAATTGTTCCTTACGATGCTTAACCATTTCTGAAAGATTCTGAAGTTGCTCTGAACTGAGTAAATTGTTTAAAAAATCTATTGGTCTATATTTTGTGGTAGAGTGAATAGTATTATTATAATGGAGAATTGCTTTATATACTTTGTTTTGAATTGTATCTTTATTTTTATCATCTGC